>HG992124.1:2262307-2264807 GCA_905220515.1 Lysandra coridon | reverse complement strand
TTTTGAATACAATCAATCAACTTGTTCAATTGTCATAAATCATAATTGACATCTGTCAAGTGTCAATGTCTTAGCAATTTTTTTTTTTTTCTTTAAAATGTAGTCTTTGACTCTTGCTTGACAGTGCCAATATGTAAAGTAATATTATAGGTAATATATAACATGGGACTAGCTTTTAACTTTAATTGTGCAGATTTGCTTCGTAGTTTATTTTAACATTATAATAATATGTGTTAAGTAAAGTGTTTATTGAATTAAGTGTCTAATTTTTCCTCACTATGGTGAGCTAAGATGGGTTGCAAATAATTGTATTATTAAATTAAATTTGTTAAGTAGATATTAATTGTTCATAAGTATATTATTACATAAAATATTTTAGTTTATTATACTATATTATAGCATTTTATCGGTAGTTTTATGGATTCAATGATTAATAATGAGAATATTATAGATAATGCCTTTCTTTCGTGCTGTTCTTCGTCTGACAGTTTTTACAGTGCGGATAGTGATGAGAGCTCGGAAATATTTTCTGCTCATGAACGGCTATGTAGCGTCTTCTCCTCTTTTCGCAAGAATTTTAACGTAGTTCACGTCAACGCACAGAGCATACCTTGCCATCATACAGATCTCCTCGACATGTTTAGTAATTCCCCTGTAGATGCGATCTTGGTATCCGAGTCCTGGCTGAAGCCGTCACTTTCGTCCACTTCTTACGCTATACCCGGTTATAAGCTGATACGCAATGATAGAGTGGGTAAAAGTGGTGGTGGAGTAGCTGTTTATCTGCGTGGGGACATAGTGGCCAAGATAGTCTCAGTTTCACCTAGTCACTACTCGGGCTCTGCTGAACATTTGTTCGTTGAAGTCACCCTGCACCACAAGAAAGTCCTGCTTTGTGTGGTCTATAGCCCTTCTTTACGTATAGACTATTTTAGCGCTTTAGAGTCTCTGTTGGCCATTCATTGCCCAAATTATGACTACACTATACTTGCAGGTGACTTTAACACGTGCCTTTTAAAATCTGATTTGCGTGCTTCCAAACTCCGTGCCCTATTCTCCTGCTTAAACTTAAGCACACTTCCACTTTCTGCCACCCATCATGCCCCTAATATTACCCCTTCCCTTTTAGACCTTTTAATCACCTCCTCACCTGATCTTATAGATTCCTTTGGCCAATTCCCGTCCACCATATCACATCACGACCTAATTTTCCTTTCCTTCAAAATTAGACCAGCCCGTCGTAAAACCCAATTTGCTTTCTCGCGTAGTTTCAAGGACATAAATTTGGAGGCTCTTAAACGAGATATGTCTGAGGTTGATTGGTCTCTTGTATACTCCACCACTGACATTGACCAAAAGGTAGTTATAATGACTGGTTTAGTAACTACTATTTTCGATAAACATGCCCCGGTCAAACGAATTAAAATTAAGCATGTACCGGCACCTTGGTTGACACAGGATTTAATTAATATTATGGCTAAACGTAACCGTGCATTGTGCCGTTACAGGAAGAGACCGACTGACGAGAATTTTGCCAAATACAAATACCTGCGGAATCGTTGCAGTCGTCTGTGTAGGGATGCCAAACGACGCCACATACATTCCTCAATAGACCAAAGCAACCCCTCACAGCTATGGAATTTTTTATCAACCCTCGGCATTGGTAAGACTGTTAGTCACTTCGACAATAATTCTTTTAGCATAAATGATCTCAATGTTCATTTCTCTACTTCACCAGTTCTCGTCGACCAGACTACAAAAGCACACACAATTTCCCATCTCGATTCCCTTCCTCGCCCTTCCTGTTCTCCTCTCCTGTTCAAACCTGTCACTGAGGACGAAGTCTTAAAGCATGCCAGAGCTATCACCTCTACAGCTGAGGGAAGTGATAATTTGAGTCGTCGCATGATATCCCTTATCCTTCCTGAACTCCTGCCAATCCTTACACATATTCTTAATCACTCATTGACAACGAGTTCTTTCCCGTCGGCATGGAAACGTGCTAATGTCATCCCACTCCCTAAAACCTCTAATCCTACTTCTTTATCGCAATTCCGACCAATTTCCATATTACCCTATCTATCCAAGGTCCTTGAACACATTGTCCATAAGCAGATTTCCCAATTCCTCACCTTAAATAATCTATTATCTCCCTTCCAATCCGGCTTCCGTCCTGGTCACAGTACCGTTACAGCGCTGCTAAAGGTCACTGATGATATACGTCTAGCAATGGAAAACAAATGTATTTCCATTTTAGTCTTACTAGATTTTAGCAGCGCTTTTAACTCGGTTGATTTTGACATACTCCTCTCTGTCCTCCGTTCCCTTAATATCTCCTCCTCTGTGGTAGACTGGTTTGACTCATATCTTCGGGGACGTTCGCAGCGGGTCCGCTCTGACGAGGCTTTCTCGGATTGGTGTGACGTCGAGGCGGGTGTTCCCCAGGGTGGCGTTCTTTCTCCCCTTTTATTTTCTATTTTTATAAATACTGTTTCCAAAT
>HG992124.1:2212307-2254807 GCA_905220515.1 Lysandra coridon | reverse complement strand
ATGTGATGTGATGTGATGTGATGTGATGTGATGTGATGTGATGTGATGTGATGTGATGTGATGTGATGTGATGTGATGTGATGTGATGTGATGTGATGTGATGTGATGTGATGTGATGTGATGTGATGTGATGTGATGTGATGTGATGTGATGTGATGTGATGTGATGTGATGTGATGTGATGTGATGTGATGTGATGTGATGTGATGTGATGTGATGTGATGTGATGTGATGTGATGTGATGTGATGTGATGTGATGTGATGTGATGTGATGTGATGTGATGTGATGTGATGTGATGTGATGTGATGTGATGTGATGTGATGTGATGTGATGTGATGTGATGTGATGTGATGTGATGTGATGTGATGTGATGTGATGTGATGTGATGTGATGTGATGTGATGTGATGTGATGTGATGTGATGTGATGTGATGTGATGTGATGTGATGTGATGTGATGTGATGTGATGTGATGTGATGTGATGTGATGTGATGTGATGTGATGTGATGTGATGTGATGTGATGTGATGTGATGTGATGTGATGTGATGTGATGTGATGTGATGTGATGTGATGTGATGTGATGTGATGTGATGTGATGTGATGTGATGTGATGTGATGTGATGTGATGTGATGTGATGTGATGTGATGTGATGTGATGTGATGTGATGTGATGTGATGTGATGTGATGTGATGTGATGTGATGTGATGTGATGTGATGTGATGTGATGTGATGTGATGTGATGTGATGTGATGTGATGTGATGTGATGTGATGTGATGTGATGTGATGTGATGTGATGTGATGTGATGTGATGTGATGTGATGTGATGTGATGTGATGTGATGTGATGTGATGTGATGTGATGTGATGTGATGTGATGTGATGTGATGTGATGTGATGTGATGTGATGTGATGTGATGTGATGTGATGTGATGTGATGTGATGTGATGTGATGTGATGTGATGTGATGTGATGTGATGTGATGTGATGTGATGTGATGTGATGTGATGTGATGTGATGTGATGTGATGTGATGTGATGTGATGTGATGTGATGTGATGTGATGTGATGTGATGTGATGTGATGTGATGTGATGTGATGTGATGTGATGTGATGTGATGTGATGTGATGTGATGTGATGTGATGTGATGTGATGTGATGTGATGTGATGTGATGTGATGTGATGTGATGTGATGTGATGTGATGTGATGTGATGTGATGTGATGTGATGTGATGTGATGTGATGTGATGTGATGTGATGTGATGTGATGTGATGTGATGTGATGTGATGTGATGTGATGTGATGTGATGTGATGTGATGTGATGTGATGTGATGTGATGTGATGTGATGTGATGTGATGTGATGTGATGTGATGTGATGTGATGTGATGTGATGTGATGTGATGTGATGTGATGTGATGTGATGTGATGTGATGTGATGTGATGTGATGTGATGTGATGTGATGTGATGTGATGTGATGTGATGTGATGTGATGTGATGTGATGTGATGTGATGTGATGTGATGTGATGTGATGTGATGTGATGTGATGTGATGTGATGTGATGTGATGTGATGTGATGTGATGTGATGTGATGTGATGTGATGTGATGTGATGTGATGTGATGTGATGTGATGTGATGTGATGTGATGTGATGTGATGTGATGTGATGTGATGTGATGTGATGTGATGTGATGTGATGTGATGTGATGTGATGTGATGTGATGTGATGTGATGTGATGTGATGTGATGTGATGTGATGTGATGTGATGTGATGTGATGTGATGTGATGTGATGTGATGTGATGTGATGTGATGTGATGTGATGTGATGTGATGTGATGTGATGTGATGTGATGTGATGTGATGTGATGTGATGTGATGTGATGTGATGTGATGTGATGTGATGTGATGTGATGTGATGTGATGTGATGTGATGTGATGTGATGTGATGTGATGTGATGTGATGTGATGTGATGTGATGTGATGTGATGTGATGTGATGTGATGTGATGTGATGTGATGTGATGTGATGTGATGTGATGTGATGTGATGTGATGTGATGTGATGTGATGTGATGTGATGTGATGTGATGTGATGTGATGTGATGTGATGTGATGTGATGTGATGTGATGTGATGTGATGTGATGTGATGTGATGTGATGTGATGTGATGTGATGTGATGTGATGTGATGTGATGTGATGTGATGTGATGTGATGTGATGTGATGTGATGTGATGTGATGTGATGTGATGTGATGTGATGTGATGTGATGTGATGTGATGTGATGTGATGTGATGTGATGTGATGTGATGTGATGTGATGTGATGTGATGTGATGTGATGTGATGTGATGTGATGTGATGTGATGTGATGTGATGTGATGTGATGTGATGTGATGTGATGTGATGTGATGTGATGTGATGTGATGTGATGTGATGTGATGTGATGTGATGTGATGTGATGTGATGTGATGTGATGTGATGTGATGTGATGTGATGTGATGTGATGTGATGTGATGTGATGTGATGTGATGTGATGTGATGTGATGTGATGTGATGTGATGTGATGTGATGTGATGTGATGTGATGTGATGTGATGTGATGTGATGTGATGTGATGTGATGTGATGTGATGTGATGTGATGTGATGTGATGTGATGTGATGTGATGTGATGTGATGTGATGTGATGTGATGTGATGTGATGTGATGTGATGTGATGTGATGTGATGTGATGTGATGTGATGTGATGTGATGTGATGTGATGTGATGTGATGTGATGTGATGTGATGTGATGTGATGTGATGTGATGTGATGTGATGTGATGTGATGTGATGTGATGTGATGTGATGTGATGTGATGTGATGTGATGTGATGTGATGTGATGTGATGTGATGTGATGTGATGTGATGTGATGTGATGTGATGTGATGTGATGTGATGTGATGTGATGTGATGTGATGTGATGTGATGTGATGTGATGTGATGTGATGTGATGTGATGTGATGTGATGTGATGTGATGTGATGTGATGTGATGTGATGTGATGTGATGTGATGTGATGTGATGTGATGTGATGTGATGTGATGTGATGTGATGTGATGTGATGTGATGTGATGTGATGTGATGTGATGTGATGTGATGTGATGTGATGTGATGTGATGTGATGTGATGTGATGTGATGTGATGTGATGTGATGTGATGTGATGTGATGTGATGTGATGTGATGTGATGTGATGTGATGTGATGTGATGTGATGTGATGTGATGTGATGTGATGTGATGTGATGTGATGTGATGTGATGTGATGTGATGTGATGTGATGTGATGTGATGTGATGTGATGTGATGTGATGTGATGTGATGTGATGTGATGTGATGTGATGTGATGTGATGTGATGTGATGTGATGTGATGTGATGTGATGTGATGTGATGTGATGTGATGTGATGTGATGTGATGTGATGTGATGTGATGTGATGTGATGTGATGTGATGTGATGTGATGTGATGTGATGTGATGTGATGTGATGTGATGTGATGTGATGTGATGTGATGTGATGTGATGTGATGTGATGTGATGTGATGTGATGTGATGTGATGTGATGTGATGTGATGTGATGTGATGTGATGTGATGTGATGTGATGTGATGTGATGTGATGTGATGTGATGTGATGTGATGTGATGTGATGTGATGTGATGTGATGTGATGTGATGTGATGTGATGTGATGTGATGTGATGTGATGTGATGTGATGTGATGTGATGTGATGTGATGTGATGTGATGTGATGTGATGTGATGTGATGTGATGTGATGTGATGTGATGTGATGTGATGTGATGTGATGTGATGTGATGTGATGTGATGTGATGTGATGTGATGTGATGTGATGTGATGTGATGTGATGTGATGTGATGTGATGTGATGTGATGTGATGTGATGTGATGTGATGTGATGTGATGTGATGTGATGTGATGTGATGTGATGTGATGTGATGTGATGTGATGTGATGTGATGTGATGTGATGTGATGTGATGTGATGTGATGTGATGTGATGTGATGTGATGTGATGTGATGTGATGTGATGTGATGTGATGTGATGTGATGTGATGTGATGTGATGTGATGTGATGTGATGTGATGTGATGTGATGTGATGTGATGTGATGTGATGTGATGTGATGTGATGTGATGTGATGTGATGTGATGTGATGTGATGTGATGTGATGTGATGTGATGTGATGTGATGTGATGTGATGTGATGTGATGTGATGTGATGTGATGTGATGTGATGTGATGTGATGTGATGTGATGTGATGTGATGTGATGTGATGTGATGTGATGTGATGTGATGTGATGTGATGTGATGTGATGTGATGTGATGTGATGTGATGTGATGTGATGTGATGTGATGTGATGTGATGTGATGTGATGTGATGTGATGTGATGTGATGTGATGTGATGTGATGTGATGTGATGTGATGTGATGTGATGTGATGTGATGTGATGTGATGTGATGTGATGTGATGTGATGTGATGTGATGTGATGTGATGTGATGTGATGTGATGTGATGTGATGTGATGTGATGTGATGTGATGTGATGTGATGTGATGTGATGTGATGTGATGTGATGTGATGTGATGTGATGTGATGTGATGTGATGTGATGTGATGTGATGTGATGTGATGTGATGTGATGTGATGTGATGTGATGTGATGTGATGTGATGTGATGTGATGTGATGTGATGTGATGTGATGTGATGTGATGTGATGTGATGTGATGTGATGTGATGTGATGTGATGTGATGTGATGTGATGTGATGTGATGTGATGTGATGTGATGTGATGTGATGTGATGTGATGTGATGTGATGTGATGTGATGTGATGTGATGTGATGTGATGTGATGTGATGTGATGTGATGTGATGTGATGTGATGTGATGTGATGTGATGTGATGTGATGTGATGTGATGTGATGTGATGTGATGTGATGTGATGTGATGTGATGTGATGTGATGTGATGTGATGTGATGTGATGTGATGTGATGTGATGTGATGTGATGTGATGTGATGTGATGTGATGTGATGTGATGTGATGTGATGTGATGTGATGTGATGTGATGTGATGTGATGTGATGTGATGTGATGTGATGTGATGTGATGTGATGTGATGTGATGTGATGTGATGTGATGTGATGTGATGTGATGTGATGTGATGTGATGTGATGTGATGTGATGTGATGTGATGTGATGTGATGTGATGTGATGTGATGTGATGTGATGTGATGTGATGTGATGTGATGTGATGTGATGTGATGTGATGTGATGTGATGTGATGTGATGTGATGTGATGTGATGTGATGTGATGTGATGTGATGTGATGTGATGTGATGTGATGTGATGTGATGTGATGTGATGTGATGTGATGTGATGTGATGTGATGTGATGTGATGTGATGTGATGTGATGTGATGTGATGTGATGTGATGTGATGTGATGTGATGTGATGTGATGTGATGTGATGTGATGTGATGTGATGTGATGTGATGTGATGTGATGTGATGTGATGTGATGTGATGTGATGTGATGTGATGTGATGTGATGTGATGTGATGTGATGTGATGTGATGTGATGTGATGTGATGTGATGTGATGTGATGTGATGTGATGTGATGTGATGTGATGTGATGTGATGTGATGTGATGTGATGTGATGTGATGTGATGTGATGTGATGTGATGTGATGTGATGTGATGTGATGTGATGTGATGTGATGTGATGTGATGTGATGTGATGTGATGTGATGTGATGTGATGTGATGTGATGTGATGTGATGTGATGTGATGTGATGTGATGTGATGTGATGTGATGTGATGTGATGTGATGTGATGTGATGTGATGTGATGTGATGTGATGTGATGTGATGTGATGTGATGTGATGTGATGTGATGTGATGTGATGTGATGTGATGTGATGTGATGTGATGTGATGTGATGTGATGTGATGTGATGTGATGTGATGTGATGTGATGTGATGTGATGTGATGTGATGTGATGTGATGTGATGTGATGTGATGTGATGTGATGTGATGTGATGTGATGTGATGTGATGTGATGTGATGTGATGTGATGTGATGTGATGTGATGTGATGTGATGTGATGTGATGTGATGTGATGTGATGTGATGTGATGTGATGTGATGTGATGTGATGTGATGTGATGTGATGTGATGTGATGTGATGTGATGTGATGTGATGTGATGTGATGTGATGTGATGTGATGTGATGTGATGTGATGTGATGTGATGTGATGTGATGTGATGTGATGTGATGTGATGTGATGTGATGTGATGTGATGTGATGTGATGTGATGTGATGTGATGTGATGTGATGTGATGTGATGTGATGTGATGTGATGTGATGTGATGTGATGTGATGTGATGTGATGTGATGTGATGTGATGTGATGTGATGTGATGTGATGTGATGTGATGTGATGTGATGTGATGTGATGTGATGTGATGTGATGTGATGTGATGTGATGTGATGTGATGTGATGTGATGTGATGTGATGTGATGTGATGTGATGTGATGTGATGTGATGTGATGTGATGTGATGTGATGTGATGTGATGTGATGTGATGTGATGTGATGTGATGTGATGTGATGTGATGTGATGTGATGTGATGTGATGTGATGTGATGTGATGTGATGTGATGTGATGTGATGTGATGTGATGTGATGTGATGTGATGTGATGTGATGTGATGTGATGTGAT
The DNA here is from genome assembly GCA_905220515.1 of Lysandra coridon. Taxonomy (NCBI): domain Eukaryota; kingdom Metazoa; phylum Arthropoda; class Insecta; order Lepidoptera; family Lycaenidae; genus Lysandra; species Lysandra coridon. The sequence continues at coordinate 2,248,050 of HG992124.1, read as the reverse complement.
GTGATGTGATGCGATGTGATGTGATGTGATGTGATGTGATGTGATGTGATGTGATGTGATGTGATGTGATGTGATGTGATGTGATGTGATGTGATGTGATGTGATGTGATGTGATGTGATGTGATGTGATGTGATGTGATGTGATGTGATGTGATGTGATGTGATGTGATGTGATGTGATGTGATGTGATGTGATGTGATGTGATGTGATGTGATGTGATGTGATGTGATGTGATGTGATGTGATGTGATGTGATGTGATGTGATGTGATGTGATGTGATGTGATGTGATGTGATGTGATGTGATGTGATGTGATGTGATGTGATGTGATGTGATGTGATGTGATGTGATGTGATGTGATGTGATGTGATGTGATGTGATGTGATGTGATGTGATGTGATGTGATGTGATGTGATGTGATGTGATGTGATGTGATGTGATGTGATGTGATGTGATGTGATGTGATGTGATGTGATGTGATGTGATGTGATGTGATGTGATGTGATGTGATGTGATGTGATGTGATGTGATGTGATGTGATGTGATGTGATGTGATGTGATGTGATGTGATGTGATGTGATGTGATGTGATGTGATGTGATGCGATGTGATGTGATGTGATGTGATGTGATGTGATGTGATGTGATGTGATGTGATGTGATGTGATGTGATGTGATGTGATGTGATGTGATGTGATGTGATGTGATGTGATGTGATGTGATGTGATGTGATGTGATGTGATGTGATGTGATGTGATGTGATGTGATGTGATGTGATGTGATGTGATGTGATGTGATGTGATGTGATGTGATGTGATGTGATGTGATGTGATGTGATGTGATGTGATGTGATGTGATGTGATGTGATGTGATGTGATGTGATGTGATGTGATGTGATGTGATGTGATGTGATGTGATGTGATGTGATGTGATGTGATGTGATGTGATGTGATGTGATGTGATGTGATGTGATGTGATGTGATGTGATGTGATGTGATGTGATGTGATGTGATGTGATGTGATGTGATGTGATGTGATGTGATGTGATGTGATGTGATGTGATGTGATGTGATGTGATGTGATGTGATGTGATGTGATGTGATGTGATGTGATGTGATGTGATGTGATGTGATGTGATGTGATGTGATGTGATGTGATGTGATGTGATGTGATGTGATGTGATGTGATGTGATGTGATGTGATGTGATGTGATGTGATGTGATGTGATGTGATGTGATGTGATGTGATGTGATGTGATGTGATGTGATGTGATGTGATGTGATGTGATGTGATGTGATGTGATGTGATGTGATGTGATGTGATGTGATGTGATGTGATGTGATGTGATGTGATGTGATGTGATGTGATGTGATGTGATGTGATGTGATGTGATGTGATGTGATGTGATGTGATGTGATGTGATGTGATGTGATGTGATGTGATGTGATGTGATGTGATGTGATGTGATGTGATGTGATGTGATGTGATGTGATGTGATGTGATGTGATGTGATGTGATGTGATGTGATGTGATGTGATGTGATGTGATGTGATGTGATGTGATGTGATGTGATGTGATGTGATGTGATGTGATGTGATGTGATGTGATGTGATGTGATGTGATGTGATGTGATGTGATGTGATGTGATGTGATGTGATGTGATGTGATGTGATGTGATGTGATGTGATGTGATGTGATGTGATGTGATGTGATGTGATGTGATGTGATGTGATGTGATGTGATGTGATGTGATGTGATGTGATGTGATGTGATGTGATGTGATGTGATGTGATGTGATGTGATGTGATGTGATGTGATGTGATGTGATGTGATGTGATGTGATGTGATGTGATGTGATGTGATGTGATGTGATGTGATGTGATGTGATGTGATGTGATGTGATGTGATGTGATGTGATGTGATGTGATGTGATGTGATGTGATGTGATGTGATGTGATGTGATGTGATGTGATGTGATGTGATGTGATGTGATGTGATGTGATGTGATGTGATGTGATGTGATGTGATGTGATGTGATGTGATGTGATGTGATGTGATGTGATGTGATGTGATGTGATGTGATGTGATGTGATGTGATGTGATGTGATGTGATGTGATGTGATGTGATGTGATGTGATGTGATGTGATGTGATGTGATGTGATGTGATGTGATGTGATGTGATGTGATGTGATGTGATGTGATGTGATGTGATGTGATGTGATGTGATGTGATGTGATGTGATGTGATGTGATGTGATGTGATGTGATGTGATGTGATGTGATGTGATGTGATGTGATGTGATGTGATGTGATGTGATGTGATGTGATGTGATGTGATGTGATGTGATGTGATGTGATGTGATGTGATGTGATGTGATGTGATGTGATGTGATGTGATGTGATGTGATGTGATGTGATGTGATGTGATGTGATGTGATGTGATGTGATGTGATGTGATGTGATGTGATGTGATGTGATGTGATGTGATGTGATGTGATGTGATGTGATGTGATGTGATGTGATGTGATGTGATGTGATGTGATGTGATGTGATGTGATGTGATGTGATGTGATGTGATGTGATGTGATGTGATGTGATGTGATGTGATGTGATGTGATGTGATGTGATGTGATGTGATGTGATGTGATGTGATGTGATGTGATGTGATGTGATGTGATGTGATGTGATGTGATGTGATGTGATGTGATGTGATGTGATGTGATGTGATGTGATGTGATGTGATGTGATGTGATGTGATGTGATGTGATGTGATGTGATGTGATGTGATGTGATGTGATGTGATGTGATGTGATGTGATGTGATGTGATGTGATGTGATGTGATGTGATGTGATGTGATGTGATGTGATGTGATGTGATGTGATGTGATGTGATGTGATGTGATGTGATGTGATGTGATGTGATGTGATGTGATGTGATGTGATGTGATGTGATGTGATGTGATGTGATGTGATGTGATGTGATGTGATGTGATGTGATGTGATGTGATGTGATGTGATGTGATGTGATGTGATGTGATGTGATGTGATGTGATGTGATGTGATGTGATGTGATGTGATGTGATGTGATGTGATGTGATGTGATGTGATGTGATGTGATGTGATGTGATGTGATGTGATGTGATGTGATGTGATGTGATGTGATGTGATGTGATGTGATGTGATGTGATGTGATGTGATGTGATGTGATGTGATGTGATGTGATGTGATGTGATGTGATGTGATGTGATGTGATGTGATGTGATGTGATGTGATGTGATGTGATGTGATGTGATGTGATGTGATGTGATGTGATGTGATGTGATGTGATGTGATGTGATGTGATGTGATGTGATGTGATGTGATGTGATGTGATGTGATGTGATGTGATGTGATGTGATGTGATGTGATGTGAGTAGGGAATTATTGGGCATTCTGTCCCACCTCCGTTCGCTCGCGAACTGCGCTCCGCGCCTCGCTCACTTCGGTGGGACAGAATACCCAATAATTCCTTTTCGTTTATGCATCAACTGATGCACCTCCGTTCGCTCGCGAACTGCGCTCCGCGCCTCGCTCACTTCGGTGGGACAGCATGCCCAATAACTCCTGTTCGTTTATGCATCAACTGATGGTAAATGAAATGAAATGCTCATGACATGCACCTCTGTTCGCTCGCGCCCTCGCTCACTTCGGTGTGTCAGTGTGCCACTTACCAAAAAACATACCTCGGCTTAAATATACTAACACACTATGATGTTTAGTATGTTTAAGCTTACATTTCAGGGGATAGGAATTTAGGATCTTATCAATAAATAAACACCAGTTTTTATGCATTTATACAAATAAACACAATAATGTCTTCGTTTGTGTCATGCAGATTTCTTCGTCATTGATCATCCGATCTGAAAAAGAAAACCGAATGTTATGTACATCCACACTTACATAATAATCACCATTTAGAGTCACGAGTACTTTAAAACTACGATGACGATTAAGGATATTTGAGTAATGCTTCATCTAAAAATTATGGATTAATTATGTTTCTAGTAATAACTTCGACTTATTGGCATTCAAATAATCTCGAAAATATTAACGTTATATTATGCAATAACAGTTTTACAGGAAATATATTATGAATTTTTATATTTAAATTTGTTATTATTAAAATAACTATTGGTTATTAATTATTATTCTGATTAAATAATTACCTCTAATATGTATCTACTACATAAACCTCATTCAATAAACTAGATACATTTAGATTCAAATTTACTTACAATTAAATAATGCCTGGTCTAATCCTTTTTCTGCGTTCCGCTGTGATTTTTGATGAACTTCTCTAATTTTCATGCATCTGAAAAAAATAAATATATTAGCTAATATAGAAAAATACTATTCAATAAGAGTACCACATTAGATTTAAATATTTGATGGGTAACGAATAAATATATTGATAATTATTTAATTTTAAAATGTAACAATGTACTTAATAAATAATGAATCGTTTTCAAAAACTAAAATATTATCAATTTAAATCAAAACCTAAATAATTGTGTAACGAATTAAATCTATAATGAATACTGGTAAGTAATTGGTTATTAATTATTATTCTGATTAAATAATTACCTCTAATATGTATCTACTACATAAACCTCATTCAATAAACTAGATACATTTAGATTCAAATTTACTTACAATTAAATAATGCCTGGTCTAATCCTTTTTCTGCGTTCCGCTGTGATTTTTGATGAACTTCTCTAATTTTCATGCATCTGAAAAAAATAAATATATTAGCTAATATAGAAAAATACTATTCAATAAGAGTACCACATTAGATTTAAATATTTGATGGGTAACGAATAAATATATTGGTAATTATTTAATTTTAAAATGTAACAATGTACTTAATAAATAATGAATCGTTTTCAAAAACTAAAATATTATCAATTTAAATCAAAACCTAAATAATTGTGTAACGAATTAAATCTATAATGAATACAATAACTACTACACTTACTTTTAACTATTCCTTTATCTTCCCATTCACTTTTGATGTAGGTCTAAACCACGATGATACTCACCGCGCACCACGTTGCATATTAACGAGCCAAGACGCGAAATCATAAGAACAGAACGATTGAGTCGCTAGGGTTGTCAAACCTACTATATATTATAGTATCCTACTATTTTAAGGGATCAAATATTATATTTCAAAAAAATAGTATGCGAAACTACTATATTTTGCGTAAAGCAGAACGCAACCAAGCTAAAATGAATCTTATTCCAATAACGTTGTATTGTGTTGTGTGCGTGCAAATTAAACCATGCGTCAAATTCATAGCTAAGTAAAATAATAAATTATTAACATCAATAGACCGTGCTTGTAAATAATTTTTGAAACAAATAATTGACATATTGATGTTGATATAAATATTATATGTGCGTAAATGAATTTAAAGGATGATAATTTTCATAATTTGATTGGAGGTAAAATAATCGTGTTTAATACACACAATATTCATTTATAATTTATTGGATTTATAGGGTAAAAACTGATCGCCTCTTAAATTATCTCTTTAATCGAGTTCTCGCTTCTAGTTCACATCCCTGATCTGAAAAAAACTGCAAGCTGACAAACAAGAATATAATATTTCGCATACATACTGTAAAACGAACACTCGTTTTATGGTAGGGGAGCCGATTAGGGGATTTCTGCAGTAGCTCGAGCGCGTCAGATTAAGCTTTTGTATGCTTCCCACATGTCTCTAGTTAACGTGGTATAGAAATCAGCTTATCTGAGTGGGGCGTTAAAAATATATATATTTTTAAGTATCAAATTGTCAGATTAAAATAGAGAACGTTGTGTAGACCCCAAAGAAGCTTTTATTTAAAGCAATGACGACTTAAAGTAAAGGGAAAGATATAAAGACTCTTTGAAATTTTCAAAAACTAAAGTCCATATTTTAAAAACAAAACCTTCTTCATATATATTTTTAATCCTGCTTGACGATTACATGTTTGTTTCCTTTAATTGAATGATAAATTACCTTATAAATTACCTTTAAAGTCAATTTTTATATATATATAATTACTTTTTTTAACTTCTAAATAGCTGCAGTTTGTCACTGCCCCACTGTCATAAGATATGCTCTTAATATTTTTTTCTCCTCATTACTTAATCTACGAAATCTACTAGGGCCCCATGACACTCGAGTAACTACAAAATTAGCTTACTCGCTTCCCCTACTATGAACAGCGGCGGAGATACAATTACAAAGCATTTCAATGAAACGCCGCAGCGAGCGCACCATGTAGATTCTTCTTTATTCAATTTTATTTCATATTCAGCTATATTGATCAATGATAAGGTCGAAAGTTGAAGTAAGGCATCATTAGTTTAAAATAACGTTTATATTGCATATATTTTACCATATCATCACAATTCATATACACATTAAAAATTCGGATTTACTTGCTTATTTAAACAAAATAATTTATTTTATTTTAATCTCTTCTTGGGAATTAGGTATTGGTTCAAGATTAAATTCGCTATAAAAGTATGCAACATTTAACATGCTTTAAAAAAATGCACAGATGTATAAAGATAAAAAAAAATGTAGAATAAACTATATGTAGAATAAATAACAATAAATAAAAAACTTTATTAAACATTAATTAAACGAAAAACGGATTAATTATTATTAATTTTTATTTAAAATCAAGCAAAATTATATCTATTAAGAAACGTTTATTATATTTATCTCATTTAAGTCTTTTACAATTATATTTATATGTTTTACATAGCAATGATCAATCATTGATGTTGGATTTCAATCTGAATGACTGCTATGGTGTAATTGATAACATTAAAACGAACAAACATACACACATATATTATATTAATCAACTCGCGCTTGACAACTTTTACACATTTTTTGATGACAAAGACATTTTTACTAAATAAAAGTCGATGCACGATGGAACAAGTCACAATTTTTCAAGTGGCTTCGCTCCAGTCTTCAATTTCAACGAGAAAATGTTAGTGAGTATAAAATTAATATTTTTTTTGTTTTTAATTTATTTTTAATTATATTTCATTTAAAATTATATTTTAATAATATTAAAAATATTTTTTTTTTTTTGTTTTTTAATTATATATTAAAATTATGTTTTAATTTATTTTTAATTATATTTCAATTAAAATTATAATTTAATAATATTAAAAATATATTTTAATAATAATTATTATTATTCATCAAGATGGGAAAATAATTTATATTTCTTCTTTAATAGGTCCGATTCAGAGTTTGAGGCCCCATCTGCAGTGGTGTCGGTAGCACCGAAAAAGAAGTCAAAGGCGTCAAGCAGCAAACACAAGGTCGGCCCCGGAAAGCAACACGACTCATCGCCTCCGCTGGAGTTGACCCGCACCTCATCACACAAAAGTGCTCAACGAAAGCGAAAATACTCCTCGCCGCACGAATTTATCACTACACGGTATGTTCGATTATTATCTACTTTAAGTTTGCTGAAATTCTATGCCTGTTTCTGCTGGTTTTTATTATTTATCAAAACTTAGTTCAGTATCCTGTTGAAGTCTGATAAAACTAGGCACCTAATTGTTTACAGTCAAAAGTGAAAGTGCAATACACTTATTCCTATTTTGTTTGTTTTCTTACTAATATTTTTTCTCGATTATTGTATTTTAATGATATGTTAATTTTGTATTTTACAGAACAAGGAGACCGGACTTATTCAATATCTTGCAGACTGAGGAAGCTAGTTGCAGTGAACCCAAATCTCGTGGCGGGGAAATAATATCAAGCTTCTCCAGCCGAGTTTCTACGGGAACGTCTCGTCGGACTGCGAAGACCGGTGGCGAATATTTTGTGGACCTCAAGATCTACAAAAAATCGGACTACGTGTCTCACGCCGCTAATGTGCGCTACAAGACGGCGCTGGTAAGTGTGAAGCTCCAGTGCGACGAGTCATCATCGTCTTGGGAGGCACTGCAAGGCTTCTTAGGACAAGCTTTTACCGAATTTGAGGAGTCAGAGCCCGTCCATTACAGTGACAAAAAATAAATTTTACTAAACTTAATCAATTTATAGTAGATATTAATTTTATTTTTAATATACTAGAATAGAATCTTTTTAATTTTTTTTACATTAGTATCGGTTACTGTATTATTGTTTTGATAGCATTGGCTTTTTTAATAGAATAAAATGCCTTTCTGTTCGACGTGTAACATATCTGTACATAGTAAATCATGGGTAGGTCATTTGCGAAGTAATTTACATAGAAAAAGTTGTCAGACAATAGAATACAGTGATGGTGTAGAAATCGTCAGCTCTGCATTTCGTAATCGTATTGTAACTTATAAGATATTACCTCTTGATCAACTTCAGTTAGCTTCAGTAGATATATTTTTTTTCGAAATTCGTAACAAGTTAAAATCTCTTTTAGATGAAAACCTTATTAAACATACATGTGTTAAGGTTAATTTCGAACTATTTGGGACGTTTTTGAAGTTCAACGATAATTCACAAGAAATAAAATCTTTTGGAACCAAAAATAAAATATTACATGGTAATTATGATTTTGAAAAAATATATTTGGAAACAGTTAGTTATTTAAAAACTAGTATAGAGGAATTTGAGGATCGTGACAGTGGGTGGACATTTTTAAATAATTTATACATTGAGATTAATATCAATAAATATCAACCACTTAGCGGTTCGAGTTTTATCAGTTTACCCAAATCAATTCAGGCTAAAAAGGCGTGTTTAAATATTATGAATAAAGATCAGCATTGCTTTCTATGGAGTGTGACGGCAGCCTTATATCCAGCTAAAAATCACCCTGAAAGAATTTCATCATATCCTAATTTTCGTGAATTATTTAATATAAATGGAATGTTTTTTCCTGTAACTTTCCATGACATTAAAATTTTTGAAAATAATAATCCTAATATTAAGTTCATAATTTATGGTTTAAAAAAAAGTAAAACTATTGTTGGGCCGTTGTATAAATCAGACATTAATAAAACATGCAACGAGAAAATTATACATTTGTTGTATCTAGAAAATAATAACACTTCTCATTATTGTTTGATCAAAGAACCTTCTAGACTGTTTAGAAGCCAAGTTACATCTCATCACAGCAAATTGTACTTCTGTGATTTGTGCTTGATATTTTTCAGTACTTCTAAAGAAGTTGAAAACCATTTATGTGGAGGCGTTGTAACTGTCCTCCCAAATAAGGGCTCAGTAATTAAATTTAAAAACTATGGTCGAAAACAAAACATGCCTTTTTGTATTTACGCAGATTTTGAATCGATGCTACAAACCAATACTGAAGCTAACTGTTCTTCTAGCAAAAACACGACTACATTGCACCAACATTTACCTATAGCTTTTGGTTATTATATTGTTTGTCGTGATGACCCTAGTTACAATCGGTACGTATCATATCGAGGACCTGGTTGTGATAAGCAGTTTGTAGATTCGATTCTTAAAGACGTACAAAAAATATTTGATATACTTAGTACACCAGTCCCTATGATATTTTCTATGGCGGATAAGTCTGATTTTGATAATGCCACACGTTGTCATATTTGTGAAAATTTTATTTTTTCGGACAAAGTCCGTGACCATTGTCACGTTACTGGTCGTTACCGCGGAGCTGCGCATCCGTTTTGTAATTTACAGTATAAACGCCCTTCATTCGTCCCCATTTTTTTTCATAACTTAGCTGGTTATGATTGTCATCTTTTTATAAAAGCGTTAGGCGAGGTTCCTGGTAATATTAAAATAATACCTAAAACAAAAGAAAACTACATCTCATTTACCAAATTTGTACCAGTTACGAATAATCAGTTTTTTCAACTTCGATTCGTTGATTCATTTAAGTTTTTGGGAACAAGCTTAAGCAAATTGTCAGAGACATTAAAACCGGAAATGTTTAAAAACTTACAAAATCATTTCCCCGATGAAGATGAATTTCAGTTACTCACTCGTAAAGGCATTTATCCATACGAATATATGAACTCGTGGAAGCGGTATGACGAAAAAAGTCTACCCCCAAAAGAATGCTTTTATAGTTCCCTAACTGATCATGATATTTCTGATGAGGATTACCAGCACGCGTGCTTAATTTGGTCAACATTTCAAATCAAAGATTTAGGTAGTTATACGGATTTATATCTAAAAACTGATGTGCTTTTACTGGCAGATATCTTTGAAAATTTTAGACAGACTTGCAAGCAACACTATCAATTAGACCCAGCTTTTTACTTAACAGCACCCAGTTTATCTTTTGATGCGATGTTATTAAAAACAGGAATACAATTGGAACTTATCGATGACTTGTCGATGGTGCGCATGTTACAGAGTGGTATCAGAGGAGGAGTATGTCTGTGCTCTCATAGACATGCAAAAGCAAATAATCCTTACTTAGAAAATTACAAACCATCAGAATCTCCTTCCTACGTCACTTATATTGATTGTAATAATTTATATGGATATAGTATGTGTCAGTATTTACCATTATCAGATTTCAGATTTCTCAATGAACAAGAAATCAACAAATTAAATATAATCGAAATACCGATTGATGCAGAGTGTGGTTATATTCTAGAAGTAGATTTACAATATCCCAAACATTTACATAACTTACATAATGATTTTCCATTTTGTTCTGAAAAATGCATTCCACCCGGGGGGAAAACTTTCAAACTAGTTCCAAATTTGTATGATAAATTTAAGTATGTTATACATTACATTCACTTGCAAACATGTTTAAAACATGGTTTAATATTAAAGAAAATTCATCGAGTGATTAGTTTTCGACAAAGCACGTATTTGAAACAATACATTGATTTGAATACTGCTCTGAGGCAAAAAAGTTCCTCAACATTTGAACAAGACTTTTTCAAACTCTTGAATAACAGTGTGTTTGGAAAAACTTTAGAAAATAATGAGAAGAGGGTCAATGTGCATTTAGTTAATCAGTGGGTTGATAATAATAATGTGACTAAGAAAAGGCAATGTGCACAAAAACTTATCGCTCGTCCAAATTTCCATAGCGCCACAATTTTTACTGAAAATCTAGTTGCGGTACAATTAAACTCTGATCAAATAATTTTGGATAAACCAATATACATTGGTTTTACCGTACTAGAATTGTCAAAAAGTCATATGTATAACTTTCATTACTCTGTTATTAAACCTTTTTATAAAAATAATGTACAAATGTGTTACACGGACACTGATAGTTTTGTATATCATATACGGACCCATAATTTTTATGATGACATAAAAAGACATTTTTTGCCTTACTTTGATACTAGTAATTTTTGTAATACTAATCAATATGATTTACCCATTCAAAATAAAAAAGTTCCTGGTTTGTTCAAAGATGAAATGGCGGGTAAAATCATAAGTGAATTTGTAGGCCTTCGTTCAAAGTTATATTGTATTAAAACCATAAATAGCACAATCAAAAAAGCGAAAGGAATTAAGAAAAATATTGTCAGCAATTTCAATGTTACTGATTACCAAAAAACTCTGTACGAAGGCAACATTGTTCATAAAACAAATGTTTTATTTAAGTCAATAAAACACGAGTTGTACACATGTGCTGTGAAGAAAGTTGCTCTGTCTGGTGATGATGACAAGAGAGTCATATCTAAAGATAAAATTTCAACTAGAGCATGGGGACACACTAGTATATTTAACTTTTAACTAGATTTAATAAGCTGTACCTAATTAAGAAATTCTTTGTATTATTTACTTTCGTAGCATAACCTATGCATTTTAGTATGTATATTATGTAGATTTAGAAATAAAATATCATTTTATTAAATACATTTGTTTTATTTATTATTTCACAACTACATAGATTTTGCAAGCAAACCTGCAGGCTGATGCTAAATTCAAGTAACGTAAAGTTTTATCAAGTTGAAACATGCTTTACTTGAGTTTAAGTCGGCACTACATGTAGGCGAACGCGTTGGCCGACGCGTTGGCCGGCGCGCTGGCTCAATGTGTAGAACAGGCGAAATACCTACCGCCAACGCGCGAACACCCGTTCTATACATTGGGCCAGCGCGCCGGCCAACGCGTCGGCCAACGCGTTCGCCTATATGTAGTGCCGACATTACTGAATCCACACGCGAATATATGAGCGCGCGGTACTGTTTGTAACATGAGTCCTTATTCATAATAATGCAACCTACATGTTGCAATCACTATAATAATGTGAAGACTTTGTTTTAGTATTCATTCTTGCGTCGATAAGCACTGTAATTAGTTACTCACGTCTACATAATTTACAAAACAAACCTTAACTTATATAGTTACTCGCGTGTACATAATTTACGTATTTTTGGTAATAGAGTCTTGGACCTACTACACAACGGTAAGTTGATTTATTATTGATTTAAGTCATTAAAATACATAAAAATAATCGTTAATTCCAAAGATTGCTGATTTGGTGTTAAATATTTTCTTTTTTTTTTTACAGATAATGGAACGCGTAGAAGATTTGACTGCTACATCCGAAGACAATGTCTACCTACATGAATATGGGGATACTTTCCAGTATGCTCAAGATCCTTTGGAAGGATTTACTGAAGAGTTTTTAAAAATGAAAGCTCAGCAAAAGCCGAACGCTAAGATTCGGGAACGTCGTCCAGCAAAATTAAGAAAAAAATGTGTTTCTAAAAGTGCACTTAGTAAACTGCATAACCCAGTTCATTCGTTTGTGGTAAACAGCGTTCCCAAAAAAGGTTTCCGTCTGATAAAGATCTCAGTGTTTGATTTAGATGGATCCCAGCAACATTGTGACAGTATAGACGATGATAATTTTTTGTTATCCGCTCAATATGTTGTGAATGAAAACGGTGATGAAATCATGGACCAAACCGAGAAGTTAGTCAGTAATATATCAAAAAAAATATGTAATTACAGTTATATGAGTTGGTTTTAGTTTACTTTGGTATTAAGTATTTGTTTTAGCTGTAGGGTCGCAATAGTCTTTAGAATGAATAAGTCGATAAAATTGTAAGATATATTTGTATGAAAATAATATAAGTTAGGGTTTGTTTTGTAAATTAATGTGTACGTAATTATTGCTTAAATAAATTGTATGTATAATGTGAATATATTTTGTTTTATTTCTATTTCATTCCAATTTAATTATTTAAATAAAAAGCAACAAATATAAGGTATTTTTTATTGAAAGTGCACATTATTTTCTAAACACCATTTTTTTAAACATAATACATTTTTTAATGCACAATACTTCTTATGAATAAAACAGTTATACGATTCTTCCTTACAATACAGATCGTACAGAATGTTAAATCTCGGAATGTCTTTGTAACTTATATCTACAATATTATTATGATCACACAATTCTTTTACCCATTTCACTTTCTCTTCACCTTTTACGATAATATTTCGGTCTTTTAAGTAAGGTTTAATAATTCTTCTGAATTCTCTGTAATCGATATAGCCTTCGCTCCATCGAAACCCTCTATTTCTTTCTAACCACCGAACATTCTTTTTTTCATCATCGGTTAGCGCTGAGAATGGGTATGGTGGTTTAACATAAAATGTATGTGTATGCTGTTGAGTGGCTATACATAATTCTTTTACTAAAAAGTCGTTATTATTATTTTTAAATCCTTGTAAGTCAACGATTATTGTATTACTATTCATGATATTTTCTTAACGATATTACTCAAAGGCTTATACTCAAATATGCAGTCGTTTAAAATCAGACAATATGCAGCTGTCTGATCAGGTATTTCTTGGTCTGTTTCGATTTCTACTCTCACGTCGATTGAGCCTTTTAACGTTTCGTGCTGTCGCGAACAGTCGATAACGAATAAGGGAGCAACGTCTCTGAATTCTTTCAAACTCATCAACGGTTCTGACCGACGTCCGTGATACGACTGTTGAAATCTGACATACTGTTCGTATAATAAAGTAAATTTGTCTTCTGCAAAACTAACGTTTAATCCCTCATATGGATAGTATGACGAATTTAAAAACACTCTTACATCACGTACGTGACAGTGATCAAACTCCGCCATCGACAATTCACCGTTGTTTTTGCGGTTGGTTTGTAAAGCTAATACAACAAATCGCGGTTTTTCTATTTGAGATGAAGTTTTAATGGACCAAGTATGTTTACGAGTTTTGGGTAATAATGGTGTACGATCCATATCGTACATCAAGCATTTTAGGGTTTTTAGAGTCAGCGTTTTGGACGCGCTCGCGTAATTAGTTAATTATTTTATTAAGTTCAGTTCGCATCGATCAATCAAGGCGATCGCGCGTGCTCGCACACCCGGGTCATTTCATCATCAAGTGTATCAATAAATCAAGTAACGGTATATCAAGACTATCGTTTCATTTATCAAGTAAAAGGAGTAGTAGTCAATCAAGGACGCTACATACTTTATGGTCCTTCGTTAATTATTATTTCGTGAAGTGATCCTAGCAAGGTGCTTCGTGAATAATAAGGACTTCGCGAGTGAAAACACAGACAGTGTGACTTTTCGTGAAGTGATCAGTGGACATTGGATTGCAGTGCATTTTTTATCAAGGAAATAATATCAGGAGTAAAGATGGAAGATCTACTATCAATTCAGCAGCAGTTGGTTGGAGCGATTGAGCAGATCTACTCCAATTACAAGAAAGATGGGCCGGAGCGCAAGACCGGTGACTACATCAGGAGGAGACTGGAAACCCTGGATCAATACTGGCAGGAGTTTCAAAATAACCACGTCAAGCTATGTGGTTATAGCGACAAGTCTCACGATTATTTCGTGACCGATCAGTTCGAGGCAACCAAAGAGCGCTACGGACACATCCGGTCGGTCATCATGAACCATCAAGCACGGGACGCCAAGCCGAGTACACCGCTGCTGCGGCCGGCGACTCCGTTGGGCGGCGCGTCGACGTCGCAGCCACCCGCGCGCACCTCGTCTCCAGCAGCAAGGCAAGACGGCGCGCACGAGGGAGAAAATCAGGTAACTTTCAGGGCTCAGGGCGTCAACAGCAGGACGGACGAGTTGCTCAAAAAGCAAGCGAGCAACTTCAGAGCTCTACAGAGAAAGGTAACTAGTGTCAACTTAGATACGGAGTTAGATAAGTGGGAGCTAGATGACATACTGAATACTTTACAATCTCGTTGGTCGGTAATTGATTCTTTACATCTCGAAATAGATAGTGAGCTAGAGGGTAAAAATAAAGAATATGATTCAGCATTTTATCATTATGAGCAATTGTACGAAGACATCAAGAAGTCTATCAATAGGAAAATCAGGTCCATGTGTCATAGGGAGAAGTCGACTCCGCAGATGGAGTTGCCTACTTTTAGCGGAAGTTTCCAGCAGTGGACGTCGTTCAAGGACTTATTCACGGAGACTATCCACACCAACGCATCTCTATCAGGCGCACAGAAGATGCAATTTTTAAAGGGCAAGCTCCGAGGTGAGGCTGAGCGCTTAGTTCAACATCTGCAGATTAGCTCAGACAACTACATCACCTGCTGGGAGATATTAAATAATAGGTATAATAATAGGAAACTTATTTTTACGTCGCATATCAATACGTTAATGAACCTTCCAGTGTCGCAGCAAGCATCGTTAGGACATATCAAGAGAATCCATGATACGTCACTGGAATCATTAAACGCGATTAAAAATTTAGGTGTAGACATAAGTACATGGGATCCTCTACTAGTACATATTTTGAGCCAAAAACTTGACGCCGACACATACAACGAGTACGTATCGTCATTAAAGCAGCCGAGGGAATTGCCTAGTCTAAAGGAATTTCTAGATTTTCTCGAAACGAAATTTACAGCGCTAGAGACTTCACGGAAAAAGCAAGAAAATCCGACGGCGAAGCCTAGTGCAAAATATACATATAATTTTAATCATAACGTTAATTCAGACAATCGTTTTAATTACAAGAAACCAACATATTTTTCGCAATCGAAAGTATCAAGTAACCGAGTCAATAAACCTGCATATCCGGTAAAAACAGCTTGTTATTTTTGTTCAAACCGCGGACATGGCTTATATTATTGCGCAAAATTTCTAGAACTACCTAATCATTTGAAGCGAAAATTAATTATTGACAAGAATTTATGCAAAAATTGTCTCTACGATCATGAAGGTAAAGGTTGTTATTCCGAATCGCGTTGTCGAGAATGCAACGGCAATCATAATTCAATTTTGCACGATGCATTTTACAACAGTTCATTCACGCCGAAAAATGCAGAGTCGAAGATTTCGAAACCGGAGGTTGGTAACACTCATGTGTCCGTGGAGGGCAAGGACCCCGAAATTCTGTTGGCAACAGCCATGGTGCGGGTTCAGGCTCGGGATGGCACCTATCATAATATCAGGGCATTGTTAGATCAAGGATCCGAGACTACGCTCATATCAGAGAGAGTAGCTCATATTTTAGGTTTACCGCGCAAACATTGTCAGGGAACCATAACAGGAATAGGCGAAAAGGAGAGCAACTGCAAGGGTATTATTAAAATCAAGTGTAGGTCTAATCAAGAAGACTTCTCATTCGAAACGGATGCTTATATCATGAATACTTTAATCAAGAATCTGCCCTCCTACAGCTTTCCTAAACCAGATTGGCCCGCATTAGAAAATTTGCCTCTAGCAGATCCTTTCTTCAATGTGAGAAGACCAGTAGACCTTCTCCTTGGAGTGGATGTTTTTAGCAATTTATTGTTGGATGGAATTTACAAGGCTGGACCGACTCTACCTATGGCGCAAAAAACGCGCTTAGGTTGGATTTTGAGCGGTTACGTAAAAAGAAGCTTTAAGTGTAACATCATTGTGCACGATATCAACGACATCAGTCAATTTTGGCAATCGGAGGACATATCAGAGTCATCTTCGATGTCCCTGGCCGACCAACAGGTCGTAGATTTTTATAACAAGACAACTATTCGTCTGGCGGATGGCAAGTATCAAGTGCGCCTCCCCCTTAAACAAGAAATAGAAAGTAAATTAGGCCAATCAAAATCAAAAGCTATTGCACAGTTTAGACAGTTAGAACGTAAATTTAATAAAAATGTAAATATAGGACAAGAATA
The DNA here is from genome assembly GCA_905220515.1 of Lysandra coridon. Taxonomy (NCBI): domain Eukaryota; kingdom Metazoa; phylum Arthropoda; class Insecta; order Lepidoptera; family Lycaenidae; genus Lysandra; species Lysandra coridon. The sequence continues at coordinate 2,230,917 of HG992124.1, read as the reverse complement.
TAAATTATTTATCAATGAATACAAACAATTAGGACATATGATACACTCGAATAACTCCGACTCATCAGGTTACTACTTACCGCATCATTGTGTTATTCGGAATGATTCAACTACAACTAAATTAAGAGTTGTTTTTAATGCTTCTTCGCCTTCTTCGACTGGTTTGAGCCTGAATGATTTAATGGAAAGAGGTCCAAATTTACAGCAAGATCTGCAGAGTCTTCTTATCAAGTGGAGACAATTCAGATTCGGTTTTACATCGGATGTGGAGAAAATGTTTAGAGTAGTATGGTTACATCCGGATGACCAAAAATATCAGAAAATAATTTGGCGAGATTCATTGTTTGACGAATTAAGCATATTTCAGTTGACGACAGTGACGTACGGCACCAAGGCCGCGCCGTTTCTGGCGATGATGACTCTCCGACGCTTAGCTCAAGACGAGAGAAAGAATTATCAAGACAGTTCTGCTCCAAAGGTGATTGAGTCAGCATTTTACATGGACGATCTCGTATACGGAAGTCATTCTGTCGAATCAGCAAAGCGTTTGATACAGGATATTGTAGCGATTTTAAAGTCCGGAGGATTTAATCTACGTAAATGGAAGGCAAATAATCAAGATATAATTCCTACAAGTAATAACAGCAGTGATGAGCAATTAAATTATGATTTTAAAAATACTGAGTCATCCAAAACATTGGGGCTTAGTTGGAATCCACAGCAAGATCAATTTACATTCACATCAAAATTAGACTTTAAGACAAAAATTCCTACAAAACGTATTTTACTTTCAAATATTTCAAAATTATTCGATCCATTAGGTTGGCTTTCTCCGATTTCGACTAAAATAAAACTATTATTTCAACAAGTGTGGCAATTGGAGTTAAAATGGGATGATCCCTTACCGGAAAATATTATTAAGGAATGGGAAAGTATAAAAATAGATTTAGAAAATATAAATAATTTTTACATGCCGAGATGGTTAGGTATAACAGAAAATAATGTCATCGAACTTCACGGCTTTTCCGATGCATCAACAAAATGTTACGCCTGTGTTGTTTATTGCAAGGTAAGCACACACGGCCAGACGTCGGTAACCATGATAGCAGGAAAATCGAGACTGGTACCTGTAAATAATAAACTTACTTTACCTAAACTAGAGTTATGCGGTGCTCTATTACTTATTAAACTATTATCAAAAATCAAGAGTTGCCTGGAAACATATCAAATTAATACTTACTGCTGGGTAGATTCTATGGTAGTATTAGGATGGATCAATGGTGTACCGGAACGCTGGAAGCCATTTGTAGCCAATAGAGTTAAGCAGATTGTCGATGTGGTGCCGCCCAGCAGCTGGAATTACGTCAAGTCGGAGGAAAATCCGGCTGATTGCGCTAGTCGCGGTTTGTCAGCATCCCAGTTAAAAGATCATGAACTTTGGTTTAAGGGGCCGAGTTGGCTGAAAACTGAAAATTTATCACGTAATATTCAAAAAATATTTTCCACAGATCAAGAAGTGAGAAAAACAAAAACGGTAGTTGCATCTGTAACTCAAAATCAAGAAAATAGTATTATAAAATTATTACTGCATAAATATAGCTCGCTAAGCAAGATTGCGAGAATTTTAGCATGGATATATAGATTTATAAGCAAAAAACAAGTTGCAAATAAATACTTAGCACTATGTGAAATAAAGCAAGCAAATATAAAAATTATTAAGCAGTGTCAGCAAGAATATTTTAGCGAAGAAATAGAAGCATTACAGAAAGGAAAAAGCGTAGCAGCAAAAAGCAAGCTTTGCATGCTCAACCCTATATTAGATCAGGATCAAGTTTTAAGAGTTGGAGGTCGTTTAAAACATGCAAACATTAACTTAGACATGAAACATCCTATTATTATCCCAAAAAGCAGTCGCTTGTCTGAGTTAATAATAGATCAGTGTCATGAACTTACCTTCCACGGTGGCGCCAAGCTCACTTCGGGGTTCATTCGACAGAAGTACTGGTTGGTAGGAGGACTCAAGGCCACGAAGAAGCGCATTTATCAATGTGTTAAGTGCAGAAAGCACAGCCCCAGCCAGCACTATCAAATCATGGGAGATTTACCAACATCAAGGGTGAATCCGTCGCGGCCATTTTACCATACAGGGGCTGATTACACAGGCCACGTGTTCGTCAAAGCCAACAAGGGCCGAGGTATTCTAACAACAAAGGGCTACGTTGCTGTGTTTGTTTGTATGGTAACGAAAGCCATACATTTGGAGCTGGTTTCGGATTTGACGACGTCAGCATTTTTAGCAGCTTTGCGTCGAATGTCAGCCAGGCGAGGAGTGCCGAAAAATATGTACAGTGATCAAGGTACAACATTCATCGGAGCAAACAAGGTTCTGCAGGAAGAATATCAGCAAATTTTATGTACATTTGAAAACACAGAATTCATCAACGAAGTGACGCGCATGGGTATCAAGTGGCATTTCAATGCCCCCTCTTGGCCGTCAGCAGGTGGACTGTGGGAAGCTTCGGTCAAAAGTCTAAAATATCACATGAAGCGGGTGATAGGCGAACAACGTCTTACCTTTGAGGAGTACTCTACATTGCTCTCTCAGCTCGAAGCCTGCATCAATCAGAGGCCTTTATGTGCTATGACCGAAGATCCTGACGACTTAAACTGTCTAACACCATCACATTTTTTAACTAGCGGTCCTCATCTCGCATTTTTCGACACCGAAACAGACTTACGTACTCGTTGGCATCATACACAGAAATTGTTCGAAGATATCTGGAAGAAGTGGCGCCAAGAATATCTTACGCAGCTGTCAGTCCGCAGCAAGTGGAGACTACCGCAGGAGACCATCAAGATCAACGACATAGTGCTCATACAAGATAGCAATTTGCCGGCCGGGAGGTGGCCACTAGGCCGCGTTCTGGAGTTACATCCCGGAAGCGACGGTTTTGTGAGGGTTGTTACGCTAAAAACAAAAAGCGGCATCATGAAACGCCCCGTAGTAAAACTGTCCATATTGCCTGTTAATCAAGAACAGTCAGATCAAAATATCAAGAATCAGGACGATATAAAGCAAGTATATCACGTTACTAAACCTATCAAGATAAATAATAATTACAGCTTTTCTAAATTAGTATTCACAATTTTATTATTCATAATGACCTTTATATCAAGTTCAGAAGGTTCATTTAATGTTACACCGCTACAAAACCAAAGTTTATTCTTCGACAAGGTGACAAACATGGCTCTCATCAAGGACGAGTGGCGCCTAGTCGTCTACTACGATATGAGTCCCTACTGGGAGGGCTCATTAACAGCTAGCAAGTACTTAGATTATTTACAAAACATATGTGATAGTAAACAAGACCATTCACAATGTGCAGCGATTATGTTACAACTACGTCACGGCTACGAACAATTAAGTCACTATAACAATGTTATGATGAACAAGCAAAATTCGCGCACGCGACGAGGACTGATAAATGGAGTCGGTAATATAGCAAATTCTTTATTCGGAATTCTGGATAGTAATTTCGCTGAAAAATATGAACAAGATATTGAGCTTATCAAGAAGAATCAAGATCATCTCGCCGTACTCTGGAAAAATCAGACGTCCGTCGTTGAAGCCGAATTTAATCTGTTGAAGCGTACAGAGGATATCATGAACAAGCAGCACAAGATTATCAATCTACGTTTAAATCAAGTGGAACAACAGTTGAACGCCGCTAAGAAGGAAAACTTAGAAAATAATGATTTTATACTTTCCGCAATAGTCGCCAGCAATTTACTTAGTCATCTAAAAGAAATGCAGAATACCCTGTTAGACACTATGACTAATATATACAACGGACAGCTCAGCTTACACCTATTGACACCAGACCAGCTTCGACAAGAATTACTATATCAGGAAAAATATCTAAGGACTTATGTTTACCATTTGAGAATATAAGCTTACCTAATATTTATCATTTATTAAAAGTTAAAGCTAGAATGTCTACAAATTACTTACTGTTTGAAACTAAAATACCTCTAGTTCACCGAGATAGTTTCGAAATTCATAAAATCATTGCCGTACCACGTTTAGTAAACAATAGCATCATGATTCATATAAAACCCGTATCAAGTTACCTAGCGATTAACCTTAAAAAGGACGCTCTGTTGCCTATGACTGAAAGTGACCTAAAATCGTGTCTGCAGCAGGAATCAGGCACTCTATTATGTAGAAGCAGGTCACCAGTGTACTCCCTAAAGGACGACGAGAGTCTCTGCGAAAAGGATGCAGCCTCCGGGAGATGCAGGGTCTATCAGGAGCCATGCCGATCACAGTGGCATGAGTTGCATCAAGTAAACACATACTTTTACTTCTACTGTCAAGAACAGAACGTGAAGGTACTCTGCGACGATCAAGTTTCATCGCTACAGCTGTTTCAAGCTGGCTTATTGATGACAAATCAAGGTTGTCTTCTGAAGTTCAAGGACTTCACTGTGTATACTCACAAGCAGGAGGTGAGTGATCTGCACATCAAGGCAGATGTTATTGCTCCAAAGTTATCGCCGATCAACTATCTTATCAACATATCGGTACCGAGCAACGGCACTACTAGCGCAGGGGACGAGGATGTCAGCGAGCATTCAAGGCAGCTGATACATCTGCAGAAGCAGATAGAGAAAATGAAGCAGACCGTGCCGCTGTACGATAGTGTCAGCAGCCACGACATTCATCACTATACAGCGACGTATATCATCGTCATTGTGGCTGCTGTTGGAGCAGGTGTCTGGGGAGCGCGTAGGTTCCGGCACCGGCGGTCGGCGCGGGCAGCGGCGGAGCAGGTGGCGCAGCGCGCGGGGCGGGCGGCGCCGTCCACTCCGGAGGTGGCGAGGCGGCAGCCGCCCTCCTCCTCCACGGCGGTGATTGACAATCAGTGTGAGTGCAGTGAGAGTGATAAGTGCGTTAAAAAGGTTCCGCGTCATGTGAGCTATATTAACCCAGGTTATAGTGATCCGTGCAAACAAGTGCAAGACTTTAAACGGGTGTCGTGTTCTAACGTACCTAAGCAAAACAGAGGCACGTCACCGACCTTTCGTTCTGTATACGTAATCGGTGACGATAGTGTTAAGTTTAATTCTTTGTAAATCATCAATTTGTACTTTACTTACTAACAAGTGTAGGTTAAGGACAAAATGGAATCACCTTGTATCATCTCATCACTACTAACTTCTCTACTTTTCGGTGTGGGAGCATGTACGATCCATATCGTACATCAAGCATTTTAGGGTTTTTAGAGTCAGCGTTTTGGACGCGCTCGCGTAATTAGTTAATTATTTTATTAAGTTCAGTTCGCATCGATCAATCAAGGCGATCGCGCGTGCTCGCACACCCGGGTCATTTCATCATCAAGTGTATCAATAAATCAAGTAACGGTATATCAAGACTATCGTTTCATTTATCAAGTAAAAGGAGTAGTAGTCAATCAAGGACGATTAGTAAATTTATTCTTTCGCGATCAGATACTTTAATATGAGGTACTCTCCAGATAATTTTACTTATAACAATATCTTCCAAAACTTCTCCTGTTTTCAACTTGATTGCATTAAGGTTAGTGTTACATCTAAGCAACACTAACTCATGTTTGCAGTTAATGATAATTTTTTCATAATCTTCCGCAAATCCTAAAATCTTGTTTAAAGGAATGGATACAGAAAATTCTCCACCACTTGTATTATTTATACCTTCTGGCGACCACCCCCAAACTCGAGCATATTTTGATTCGTTTTCATTTAAGGACAGATAAGACTTTATGGTCGTAGTTACACCTGCGTTTTTTATTTTATCTATTTCTACTCCATTTAATTCATATCTTATGTCTTGAAATAGAAATAACGCTGGATTATTAACGAAATGTACATTTGAAACCTTTTCTTTAGTTGTGCTGTCGTGGACAATTACTTTGCCTTCGATATACAAACTGCTGAGCGAAGGCAGCACATATAAGTCTTGTTGATTGATGGGGATTCGTATTTCATCATTCTTGTTGAAACTTGTTACGTACGGTCTGTATGAATGATACTCAAAACTTTCGATGCTGTTGTCGTATGAGGTTTGTTGAGATATGTTTAAAATATTCATTTTATTAAACCAATTAGCTTGAGGTATTCTTTATTGCTTTTAGTAAGCTTCTTTTTTAACTGCTGTCGTGTGTCTTTGTGAGAAGATCTTTTAGGACTGACTTGGACATTTGATATGGCAGGGGTTTTATGGAAATTTATCATTTTTTCTAAAATGTAAATACAATTGTACCTCTTCACCTCGTAAATTTATTTCTTTGTTATCAGCGTCTAACAGTCTTATATTGATGGAACTAATAGAATTTTGATTGACTGGAAAATAAATTAAATTTTTTGGTATTTCTATTATTCGATAACCAGGAGGTACATTAGGTACAAATTCGTAAATAATATGGCTTGCTTTTCCGTTCACAAATGAACCACTAACTACATCACATTCAATCCTCACGATAGTTGTTGATAGAATGCTTACAGGATACTGTGAATCAGTGCTTATATTAGCTTTTATTGTTTCCATTCCAAAGCCTAGTATGTTCCCAATTGAATCATCTTTATTAAAATGAACGTCTTTAGAACAAAATATATTTGTTTTCAATGTGTTATTATTGCATCTTAGTTTAAGCAGTGTATTTTTTATGTTAGTTTTCAAATAATCACAAATATCTTGAAGCTCGTAGGACCCTTCAGGAATTTCGATAATTTCATTGTCACCGTAATAAAACTTGTTGTTTCGTCCATCAATATTAGGTATAGAGTTGAAAGTTGAAAAGTACAAAAGACCACATTCATAGTCTCCAAGAAGTTCCAACGTCGGAGAATAGTTTGTCGTCAAAGAGGCTCCGCTCCCGGTTATAGATACAGTGAAAGACATTTTGATACTGACACGTTTATTTATTTTTAATATTATTTAAATGTTTCTTCCAATATTTTTTTAAAAATTTAATACATAGATGACCACAGTTTGTTGTTCCAAATGCTTGATGTCTGTTATAATTATAGTTTATGAGCAAATTATTCATATATTTCATCAGTTCTAATGGTGGTTTTAAATTACCAAAGCTATCATAGTATTCTACGTAGCTGTTTTGTTTTACATAGGCTACCCAATGTGTGCCAGGATTCACGTTACTATCTAAATTTACAATTCCACATTCTATTTTTCTAGGTTTTAAAGGCAACTTATCTCTCATGTAAACACCACGAAAGTATGGAATATCACCAGCATACTCCAATATGTCTAAATTCGTGAGCGCACGCCTGGGCAGCCGTCTAATTAGTTTTTTGATGGGTTCAAATATAACCCTGCTCCTTTTTTATGAGGTTTAATATATAATCCTTTTCCAAGAGCGACCGCTTCCATCATTCTGTTGTGTCTTTCAGATTCTTGGAGACTCTTTTGTGCCGCTTTAGAATCGTTTACGGCTTTGGCTATACCTGCTGCACCTCCTGCTAATGAACCTAACGCCGACAATCCCGCAAAAATAGGAATAAGCGGTAAAAGTCCACCACATTTTGGAAGTGGAATTATACGTGGTAAACATATTCCTTTCTTTTTGCTGAACAGTTTTTTCGCCGCTGCATACGCATATTTTATAGCAGAGTGATGATCCTTGGATTTAAGTTTTTTTAAATGGGCATGTATTTTTTTAATACCTTTCTTAAATGATTTAATACCACTTCCAGCTCTGATTTTTGTTTTCATAGCATTTTTTACTATCCACGAGGCAATCTTTTCTCCCTTACCAGCATCTTTTGATTTCAACCTCTTCTTTGCCATACTCAAAAGTTCTAAATCAGCTTTACGTCGAGCACTAGGATCTTTATTTATATAAGCAATATCGTGATGCATGCAAGCTTCATCCAATTTGTTAACTCCTCGATCGCCTTGTAGTATTCGTTTTTGAAGTTTCGTCCCAGGACCGCAAAATTGATATCCAGGTAAATGCAACTCAAACGGTAAATGGTCTATCAAGTTATTGATTACACCACTACCTTCCTTCATTGATAAGTATGTATTGTGATATAGCACTGATTATGTGCTTTATATATCTAAATAACTAATTCACTTTTATCTATCCAACTGTTTTCTTCGGCACCCAATCCTAACCACTTCACAAAAAGTTTGTTGCCTCTTTTCTTTAGAACTTTTTCAATAAGATAAATATCAGGAAATTTAGTTTTTTGTAATTCTTTTCCATAAAAACAACCAACAATGTTTTGTTTATGTTTATCTTGTAATTGATACGTTTGAGGACTAGTTTCGTTGACTTTTATGATGCGAAATATTTCCGTTGACCAATTAGGGGTGTAGCCTTTATAAAAATCTCCTTTGTATTTACTTATACGAACAAAATCGCCAACTCGAAAAGACGATTCTTTGCGTACTTTTCTTGGCTGTTGGCTTTTGATAATATTCAATCGAACTGTATTTTGATTTGAACTGTTAACGTCTATTGGTTTATGTTTTGTAATGCGATGCACAGTATTGTTATAATTGTGCACAACGGACTTTAAATTATTTTTATACCATTCATATTTTCCGCATAAACTAAATAATTTGTAAAGACGTGATTTTATAGTTCTTATTACTCGTTCGACGATAGAAGCTTTTTTTACAGAACATGTGGAATAATGATTTATGTTATAAGTTTTCATTAAATGCTTAAAAGAGTCGTTATAAAACTCTTTACCTAGATCTGTTTGTAAGTTTTTAGGTTTTCGTGTGGATTCTGATAATATACTGCACATAGCACTTGATACAAATTTTTTAGATTTTGATTTTAACGGTCTAACCCACACGTATTTTGATAAAACATCAATCACTATGAGAACATATTTAAATCCTTTATTAATCAACGAATATTTTTGTAAGTCCACTAGGTCAGCTTGCCATAAATCATCCAGACCTTTAATTACCGTATGCCGACGAACGAAGTTTCGTCTCGCTCCTCTGTGTAGTTCATTCACTATATCTTGTTTACTCATTCTGAACAGATTTTGCTGCAATCATGTTATCGATTTCTTGTTTTGTGTAGTACATTTTACTAAAATTTGTAGTAGTAATTTTTTCTAAACTATGGAGATAGTTTCTGACATTACTTTGGATTTTCATCATTTCATTTTTAAGGGCTTGGACACTTTTATCTACGTATTCTTTATTCACAGCCTCGTCGTCTTTTTCTGGAATTTGCACCCCTTTTAATTTCGATGACTTTAAATCGAATTCCCCTGTATCGGACCTTACCAATGTATCGCTAAGAATTTCAGAAAATTCAGATAATCGTAAACGCTTATGAACGTGATGACCAAATTTGTCTATATTCATTGCCGTCTTGCTAGGTTCTGTAGTGTAATAGTACTGCTAAATTTTCCTGATGGCAGCCTTATATATTTCATTTTTTTAATGATACCAGCTTCTTTCATTTCTTCAAGTATGGCATTAACTTCATTATCTAATCCCGTATTACCAGCTGCCCGAGATGCACATAATATTTTCAGTCTCTCAACTAACTCATTAGGATCATCCCAGTAAACTAAATCAGTGTCTTTCTTAACTTCTTTCAAAATGTCGATTCCTCCACCTCGCTGAAGACTTTCTACGCTACTGGTATTATTTCTAGCGAATTTAAATAGTGGCTTTATCACATGAGTATATTTGAACCCTTTATTACCATTTATTTGGTTCGATCGTTTCCAGTTACGTTTATGTGCATTAGTGTCGATGAGTAGCAATTTATAATTTTGTAAGTCTTCCTCTGTAATAATATCTAAATTAGGTTTTTTTTTGTACAACAATTCTGCCAGACCAGAAGTTTTTTTTAAAGAGCGGCTTCTAATTTTCAGAACTTTTCCATCATCGTATAAACGGGTTTTGCCTAGCCAAAGTTTTCCTCGTTCACTTCTTGCTCCGTATGGTATATCTTCTTTCAGCGCTTCAGACGATACAGACCAAGACAAAGAATCGTTTGCGATACTCGGTGATGATTGAATAGATTTAAATGAGTTCTCATGGATATCATAATCCTCAGAAGGTGATGTAGTAAGCGTTTTGTCAGGTGTTTTAGAATGAAAGTCGTCATTATCTGAATTTTCTTCATCATCAAGATCCGTCTCAGATTCTTTAAATTTTTCATGTGAACCATTTGAAGATTCTTCTTCGTCTTCTTCATGACGTTTTTTTTTAGTTTTGCTTGCTAATAATTTTAGCGGACTGACGATCGGTTGAAATATCGTCTCCAGTGCCATGTCATTTGTGTGTTTAGTATTTTTTATCATTTCTACCTTTCTTTTCACTGCAGACGCTGATTTCACAATTTGTTCCTTAAGATTCCGCTCCATGTTAAGAATTCTACTCTGATTGATGTCTCAAGTTATACTACTAGGTAGTGGGGTATGTATATGCTTTATAGAATAAATTAATCCACTATTATAAATGTATCAAATTTCATTCTGTAACAACCATTATTTCGTTCACAATCCTTATTGATTACCACATAACTGTACGGTTTACTCCACACAGTTGAACACATTTCACGGAATTGCGACCACGTCATATCAGACCCTACATGTTCATCGTAGATGTGTCTTAGATTAATCTCGTCTTGTTTAAACAATATGATGAGATTGGCATTATCTCTTACTAGTTGTTTGGGTATTTTAGTATAAGTTTGGTTAAGATAAAAGCAATCAATATTTTTGTGACGACCCATAGCAAAATAATCACGTATATTATTTTGATTTTCGCATGCAACATCGTCAAATATGATGATAGAATTAGGTAAGGCTTCTTGTGGACTTAAAATTTCACTGTTATGATTATACTTGTGATACGATGTATCCACAACTTTTTCCAATACTTTTTCTAAAAAGACGTATTTAGGTTGATACAAAGACTTTGAATACACATAAAGGTTTCTGAATCGTGGACCATTCGGGTGTAGTAACAAACTGATTACTAAGTTTGTTTTCCCACAGTTTGAGGGACCACAAACAATACTGCGAATGGTATTTGGTAGTAAATTTCCATGCCGCTTAACTTCATTTTTAACTGCAGGACAGACACATTCTAATTGAAGTGATTCTTTTTGTTTCAGAAATTTCATAGCTGTTTAATCCAATCGACCACTGTGATTAGTGGATTATGACAAAATGATAATCATGCAGTGTGTTGACTCATATAAACAGATAACTTCAAACATACGAAATTCATTGTTTCTATAATAGCTCGCTAGATATTTCAACCATCCAATCATCGATGAGAAGCGATTTTTGATCACTTGATGCATGAACGAACAGGAGTTATTGGGCATTCTGACACACCGAAGAGAGCGAGGGCGCGAGCGAACAGAGGTACATGTCATGAGCATGTCATTTCATTTACCATCAGTTGATGCATAAACGAACAGGAGTTATTGGGCATCCTGTCCCACCGAAGAGAGCGAGGCGCGGAGCGCAGTTCGCGAGCGAATGGAGGTGCATCAGTTGATGCATAAACATAAACGAAAAGGAATTATTGGGTATTCTGTCCCACCGAAGTGAGCGAGGCGCGGAGCGCAGTTCGCGAGCGAACGGAGGTGGGACAGAATGCCCAATAATTCCCTACTGATGTGATGTGATGTGATGTGATGTGATGTGATGTGATGTGATGTGATGTGATGTGATGTGATGTGATGTGATGTGATGTGATGTGATGTGATGTGATGTGATGTGATGTGATGTGATGTGATGTGATGTGATGTGATGTGATGTGATGTGATGTGATGTGATGTGATGTGATGTGATGTGATGTGATGTGATGTGATGTGATGTGATGTGATGTGATGTGATGTGATGTGATGTGATGTGATGTGATGTGATGTGATGTGATGTGATGTGATGTGATGTGATGTGATGTGATGTGATGTGATGTGATGTGATGTGATGTGATGTGATGTGATGTGATGTGATGTGATGTGATGTGATGTGATGTGATGTGATGTGATGTGATGTGATGTGATGTGATGTGATGTGATGTGATGTGATGTGATGTGATGTGATGTGATGTGATGTGATGTGATGTGATGTGATGTGATGTGATGTGATGTGATGTGATGTGATGTGATGTGATGTGATGTGATGTGATGTGATGTGATGTGATGTGATGTGATGTGATGTGATGTGATGTGATGTGATGTGATGTGATGTGATGTGATGTGATGTGATGTGATGTGATGTGATGTGATGTGATGTGATGTGATGTGATGTGATGTGATGTGATGTGATGTGATGTGATGTGATGTGATGTGATGTGATGTGATGTGATGTGATGTGATGTGATGTGATGTGATGTGATGTGATGTGATGTGATGTGATGTGATGTGATGTGATGTGATGTGATGTGATGTGATGTGATGTGATGTGATGTGATGTGATGTGATGTGATGTGATGTGATGTGATGTGATGTGATGTGATGTGATGTGATGTGATGTGATGTGATGTGATGTGATGTGATGTGATGTGATGTGATGTGATGTGATGTGATGTGATGTGATGTGATGTGATGTGATGTGATGTGATGTGATGTGATGTGATGTGATGTGATGTGATGTGATGTGATGTGATGTGATGTGATGTGATGTGATGTGATGTGATGTGATGTGATGTGATGTGATGTGATGTGATGTGATGTGATGTGATGTGATGTGATGTGATGTGATGTGATGTGATGTGATGTGATGTGATGTGATGTGATGTGATGTGATGTGATGTGATGTGATGTGATGTGATGTGATGTGATGTGATGTGATGTGATGTGATGTGATGTGATGTGATGTGATGTGATGTGATGTGATGTGATGTGATGTGATGTGATGTGATGTGATGTGATGTGATGTGATGTGATGTGATGTGATGTGATGTGATGTGATGTGATGTGATGTGATGTGATGTGATGTGATGTGATGTGATGTGATGTGATGTGATGTGATGTGATGTGATGTGATGTGATGTGATGTGATGTGATGTGATGTGATGTGATGTGATGTGATGTGATGTGATGTGATGTGATGTGATGTGATGTGATGTGATGTGATGTGATGTGATGTGATGTGATGTGATGTGATGTGATGTGATGTGATGTGATGTGATGTGATGTGATGTGATGTGATGTGATGTGATGTGATGTGATGTGATGTGATGTGATGTGATGTGATGTGATGTGATGTGATGTGATGTGATGTGATGTGATGTGATGTGATGTGATGTGATGTGATGTGATGTGATGTGATGTGATGTGATGTGATGTGATGTGATGTGATGTGATGTGATGTGATGTGATGTGATGTGATGTGATGTGATGTGATGTGATGTGATGTGATGTGATGTGATGTGATGTGATGTGATGTGATGTGATGTGATGTGATGTGATGTGATGTGATGTGATGTGATGTGATGTGATGTGATGTGATGTGATGTGATGTGATGTGATGTGATGTGATGTGATGTGATGTGATGTGATGTGATGTGATGTGATGTGATGTGATGTGATGTGATGTGATGTGATGTGATGTGATGTGATGTGATGTGATGTGATGTGATGTGATGTGATGTGATGTGATGTGATGTGATGTGATGTGATGTGATGTGATGTGATGTGATGTGATGTGATGTGATGTGATGTGATGTGATGTGATGTGATGTGATGTGATGTGATGTGATGTGATGTGATGTGATGTGATGTGATGTGATGTGATGTGATGTGATGTGATGTGATGTGATGTGATGTGATGTGATGTGATGTGATGTGATGTGATGTGATGTGATGTGATGTGATGTGATGTGATGTGATGTGATGTGATGTGATGTGATGTGATGTGATGTGATGTGATGTGATGTGATGTGATGTGATGTGATGTGATGTGATGTGATGTGATGTGATGTGATGTGATGTGATGTGATGTGATGTGATGTGATGTGATGTGATGTGATGTGATGTGATGTGATGTGATGTGATGTGATGTGATGTGATGTGATGTGATGTGATGTGATGTGATGTGATGTGATGTGATGTGATGTGATGTGATGTGATGTGATGTGATGTGATGTGATGTGATGTGATGTGATGTGATGTGATGTGATGTGATGTGATGTGATGTGATGTGATGTGATGTGATGTGATGTGATGTGATGTGATGTGATGTGATGTGATGTGATGTGATGTGATGTGATGTGATGTGATGTGATGTGATGTGATGTGATGTGATGTGATGTGATGTGATGTGATGTGATGTGATGTGATGTGATGTGATGTGATGTGATGTGATGTGATGTGATGTGATGTGATGTGATGTGATGTGATGTGATGTGATGTGATGTGATGTGATGTGATGTGATGTGATGTGATGTGATGTGATGTGATGTGATGTGATGTGATGTGATGTGATGTGATGTGATGTGATGTGATGTGATGTGATGTGATGTGATGTGATGTGATGTGATGTGATGTGATGTGATGTGATGTGATGTGATGTGATGTGATGTGATGTGATGTGATGTGATGTGATGTGATGTGATGTGATGTGATGTGATGTGATGTGATGTGATGTGATGTGATGTGATGTGATGTGATGTGATGTGATGTGATGTGATGTGATGTGATGTGATGTGATGTGATGTGATGTGATGTGATGTGATGTGATGTGATGTGATGTGATGTGATGTGATGTGATGTGATGTGATGTGATGTGATGTGATGTGATGTGATGTGATGTGATGTGATGTGATGTGATGTGATGTGATGTGATGTGATGTGATGTGATGTGATGTGATGTGATGTGATGTGATGTGATGTGATGTGATGTGATGTGATGTGATGTGATGTGATGTGATGTGATGTGATGTGATGTGATGTGATGTGATGTGATGTGATGTGATGTGATGTGATGTGATGTGATGTGATGTGATGTGATGTGATGTGATGTGATGTGATGTGATGTGATGTGATGTGATGTGATGTGATGTGATGTGATGTGATGTGATGTGATGTGATGTGATGTGATGTGATGTGATGTGATGTGATGTGATGTGATGTGATGTGATGTGATGTGATGTGATGTGATGTGATGTGATGTGATGTGATGTGATGTGATGTGATGTGATGTGATGTGATGTGATGTGATGTGATGTGATGTGATGTGATGTGATGTGATGTGATGTGATGTGATGTGATGTGATGTGATGTGATGTGATGTGATGTGATGTGATGTGATGTGATGTGATGTGATGTGATGTGATGTGATGTGATGTGATGTGATGTGATGTGATGTGATGTGATGTGATGTGATGTGATGTGATGTGATGTGATGTGATGTGATGTGATGTGATGTGATGTGATGTGATGTGATGTGATGTGATGTGATGTGATGTGATGTGATGTGATGTGATGTGATGTGATGTGATGTGATGTGATGTGATGTGATGTGATGTGATGTGATGTGATGTGATGTGATGTGATGTGATGTGATGTGATGTGATGTGATGTGATGTGATGTGATGTGATGTGATGTGATGTGATGTGATGTGATGTGATGTGATGTGATGTGATGTGATGTGATGTGATGTGATGTGATGTGATGTGATGTGATGTGATGTGATGTGATGTGATGTGATGTGATGTGATGTGATGTGATGTGATGTGATGTGATGTGATGTGATGTGATGTGATGTGATGTGATGTGATGTGATGTGATGTGATGTGATGTGATGTGATGTGATGTGATGTGATGTGATGTGATGTGATGTGATGTGATGTGATGTGATGTGATGTGATGTGATGTGATGTGATGTGATGTGATGTGATGTGATGTGATGTGATGTGATGTGATGTGATGTGATGTGATGTGATGTGATGTGATGTGATGTGATGTGATGTGATGTGATGTGATGTGATGTGATGTGATGTGATGTGATGTGATGTGATGTGATGTGATGTGATGTGATGTGATGTGATGTGATGTGATGTGATGTGATGTGATGTGATGTGATGTGATGTGATGTGATGTGATGTGATGTGATGTGATGTGATGTGATGTGATGTGATGTGATGTGATGTGATGTGATGTGATGTGATGTGATGTGATGTGATGTGATGTGATGTGATGTGATGTGATGTGATGTGATGTGATGTGATGTGATGTGATGTGATGTGATGTGATGTGATGTGATGTGATGTGATGTGATGTGATGTGATGTGATGTGATGTGATGTGATGTGATGTGATGTGATGTGATGTGATGTGATGTGATGTGATGTGATGTGATGTGATGTGATGTGATGTGATGTGATGTGATGTGATGTGATGTGATGTGATGTGATGTGATGTGATGTGATGTGATGTGATGTGATGTGATGTGATGTGATGTGATGTGATGTGATGTGATGTGATGTGATGTGATGTGATGTGATGTGATGTGATGTGATGTGATGTGATGTGATGTGATGTGATGTGATGTGATGTGATGTGATGTGATGTGATGTGATGTGATGTGATGTGATGTGATGTGATGTGATGTGATGTGATGTGATGTGATGTGATGTGATGTGATGTGATGTGATGTGATGTGATGTGATGTGATGTGATGTGATGTGATGTGATGTGATGTGATGTGATGTGATGTGATGTGATGTGATGTGATGTGATGTGATGTGATGTGATGTGATGTGATGTGATGTGATGTGATGTGATGTGATGTGATGTGATGTGATGTGATGTGATGTGATGTGATGTGATGTGATGTGATGTGATGTGATGTGATGTGATGTGATGTGATGTGATGTGATGTGATGTGATGTGATGTGATGTGATGTGATGTGATGTGATGTGATGTGATGTGATGTGATGTGATGTGATGTGATGTGATGTGATGTGATGTGATGTGATGTGATGTGATGTGATGTGATGTGATGTGATGTGATGTGATGTGATGTGATGTGATGTGATGTGATGTGATGTGATGTGATGTGATGTGATGTGATGTGATGTGATGTGATGTGATGTGATGTGATGTGATGTGATGTGATGTGATGTGATGTGATGTGATGTGATGTGATGTGATGTGATGTGATGTGATGTGATGTGATGTGATGTGATGTGATGTGATGTGATGTGATGTGATGTGATGTGATGTGATGTGATGTGATGTGATGTGATGTGATGTGATGTGATGTGATGTGATGTGATGTGATGTGATGTGATGTGATGTGATGTGATGTGATGTGATGTGATGTGATGTGATGTGATGTGATGTGATGTGATGTGATGTGATGTGATGTGATGTGATGTGATGTGATGTGATGTGATGTGATGTGATGTGATGTGATGTGATGTGATGTGATGTGATGTGATGTGATGTGATGTGATGTGATGTGATGTGATGTGATGTGATGTGATGTGATGTGATGTGATGTGATGTGATGTGATGTGATGTGATGTGATGTGATGTGATGTGATGTGATGTGATGTGATGTGATGTGATGTGATGTGATGTGATGTGATGTGATGTGATGTGATGTGATGTGATGTGATGTGATGTGATGTGATGTGATGTGATGTGATGTGATGTGATGTGATGTGATGTGATGTGATGTGATGTGATGTGATGTGATGTGATGTGATGTGATGTGATGTGATGTGATGTGATGTGATGTGATGTGATGTGATGTGATGTGATGTGATGTGATGTGATGTGATGTGATGTGATGTGATGTGATGTGATGTGATGTGATGTGATGTGATGTGATGTGATGTGATGTGATGTGATGTGATGTGATGTGATGTGATGTGATGTGATGTGATGTGATGTGATGTGATGTGATGTGATGTGATGTGATGTGATGTGATGTGATGTGATGTGATGTGATGTGATGTGATGTGATGTGATGTGATGTGATGTGATGTGATGTGATGTGATGTGATGTGATGTGATGTGATGTGATGTGATGTGATGTGATGTGATGTGATGTGATGTGATGTGATGTGATGTGATGTGATGTGATGTGATGTGATGTGATGTGATGTGATGTGATGTGATGTGATGTGATGTGATGTGATGTGATGTGATGTGATGTGATGTGATGTGATGTGATGTGATGTGATGTGATGTGATGTGATGTGATGTGATGTGATGTGATGTGATGTGATGTGATGTGATGTGATGTGATGTGATGTGATGTGATGTGATGTGATGTGATGTGATGTGATGTGATGTGATGTGATGTGATGTGATGTGATGTGATGTGATGTGATGTGATGTGATGTGATGTGATGTGATGTGATGTGATGTGATGTGATGTGATGTGATGTGATGTGATGTGATGTGATGTGATGTGATGTGATGTGATGTGATGTGATGTGATGTGATGTGATGTGATGTGATGTGATGTGATGTGATGTGATGTGATGTGATGTGATGTGATGTGATGTGATGTGATGTGATGTGATGTGATGTGATGTGATGTGATGTGATGTGATGTGATGTGATGTGATGTGATGTGATGTGATGTGAT